>JAZHYW010033691.1:0-33822 GCA_037355805.1 Ixodes ricinus
CGCTATGATTTCAGGCTTCCGCCGTGCTCATTACAAACACCATCGAGGCTTTTTTGTTGTTTACGCAAGGTAATGACGTCACGAAAGGCAACCAAACGAGGGCGTCACACCAGAAACATCTCGCCGCTAATAGCAGACTCCAAGCCACGGGTATTCGCTTCTTGCGAACCCTACATCGCCATGCGGCACGAGCCCGTGGACGTTTCCTCAGCCGGGGCCAATGTTAGTTCTGCGGAAATTTATGCAGCATAGGAAACCTATGCACCGAACAGTTTTAAGATGAGAGCACATGCAATAGGAATGTGCTCTCATCTTCATCAAATGTGAAATGTCTACTCCCCCGCAAAGCACTTGGGAGGACCAATCATTGTAATTTCAATCAATCAATCAATCAAATCTCCGTTTGAGAGGGGAATGAAATGAAAAAGTTGCTCAATTAGCAGCTTGACCACGTCCTCGCTTTCCCTTCACATTTTGCAGAAGGGTACCACACCGTTATACATTTTAGAATACATACATAGAGGAATAGAGGGATAATTTAAACCAGAGGCATGCTGCAATGACAATACAAAAAGCCTTAGACCGAAAGAACAAATATATTTAGGTGCATTGTACTCGAACTGTTCACCAGTTAGCACATTCACAAAAAGCGGTACAAGTAACCAACCATCATACCGCAACCCAGAAATACGAGCCAAGTGACAATGAAAATGATACTAGAACAAGCTATATATATATATATATACATATATATAGCTGAGAGGAAAAGCAAACCGCTCGATGAAACAGCAACAACGGGTGGTTTATTCTTCGACGTTTCGGCCGGAGTCCGGCCTTCGTCAGGAAGAATGTACATGTGTATATGTACATATATATATATATATATATATATATATATATATATATATTTCGCTTGAATTTTCGACACCAATAACTTTTCGCCCGAGGATAAAGTAAAACGTTTGGGAGCGTGGATGACAGTTTAATGGTCACCGTAATTGATCCGAACGCGGTACTGACCGAGATTGACGCGTGCCATATCGTAAGACAGTGGTTCTCAAATGTTGGTCCGCGGCCCCTTTGGGGTCCGCGATGCGCATTCTAGGGGTCCACGCGTAGCCCTGCCTCATCAGTCAAGCCCGTAGCCATAAAAGTTGGCTTTTCACAGGTCGAGAAGAAATGCTTTCAGCTTTCGGGCAAGTTTTCTACGTGTTTAGGTCAACAGGAAAGGTTTACTTCACACTAGCCTTTAGTTATATCCATTTCCTCAATAGTTATTATATTTAACCGTACACATTTCCCTCCCCTGACCATGAACGGCAGCATCCACCGTCTCCACCGATCTACAAGGGGTCCGCGAAACATGGATGGTTGAGAACCACTGTCGTAAGAGATGGGACTCCAAACAGGAAATCAACCCTAATACACTATCGGAGCTTTGTAAGTGCCTTTTATATAAAATAAATCCTACTGATGTAAAAAAAAAAATTTTCTTCAATATACCAAGTTTTATTAAGCAGCAAGTTTCGTAAGGTAATTATTCGCGACATTACACACGATTCGCAGTGCCGCTTTTTTGTAGTACGTAAAGCTTGTGATTATTCGGTTTTGTGGAGGTTTCCACACCAAAAAACAATAAAAAATAGAGCAGAGCAAAGTATTGTGTAAAGTAACTTTACCGAGGCCGGAAGTATGACTGTGTTCATATAAAACGCCTACAGCTTTTGACAGCCTTATCGTTATGAGTTTTACAGTCTCATTCCACAGCATATGTTCATTAAAGGGTACGCCAAGTACCTTTACATTTTCCCCAATTGCAAGACCCAAGAGAGTACCCGACCGTTTGCACAGCACGGATTTTTTGCTCGGAAAATAACGGCCCTGGTTTTTGCAACATTTATTGCTAAGGAGATTTGTGTTGGTCCAAATATCTAACCTCTCTGAAGTTGGTTTGCTTTTTCTATAATAACGTCACTGTTAGTTTCTGAAAATATTAAGCTGTTGTCATACGCGTACATTATGTAGTTGGCGTTAATATTTAAACTAACTGTAACATTTATAAAAAGAAAGTTGAAAACAACAGGTTCCGAAATACTTCATTGCGTCTCACCCGCCTTAATATGACGCGTGCTTGAGTGTTCCCCATTAAACTCGACGTAGTGGTGAGGATCTCGTAGATAGCTTTCAAATAGATTTAAAGCAACACCCTGGACGCCACAATGGTTTTGTCTTTGTAGTAAGGTTTAATAGTGGAGGCGATCGAATGTCTTCAAAAAATCAATAATAATGCCCTACGTTACCAGATTGTTTTCGATGTTGGTCATTATCATTTAATTTTGTTTTAACAGCGCCAACTCCGTCGAGTACCCCTTCCAGAGTCGAAATTGATGAGGGTAACAACTTAATGTTTTTCGCAAAATGAGCACAATTTCGTATGTAAATTTTTACAAGCCCTCTCGAGAACACCGGTAAGAAAGACAGAGGCTCGTAGTTACCTACATTATTCTTAACCCCGGACTTTAAGAGGACGAACACCGTAGCCAGCTGTATTCTTTTAGGGAACACTACATTCTCGAGACGCAACTTATAAATGTGTGTCAAACTGAAACTATAGAAAGAATGACCTCTTTTCATGGCTTCATCTGAATGCCGGACACGTCGTTACTTTTACTATTTCTAAAATGTTCGAAGACCCATATATACTTCCTTGTAGTTTGTAGGCAGCAGGGAAGACACCGTCTAAAATTATATGTACCAGTTTACACGCATCGGCAGAGTGAGCGCCTTTAACTAAGTCGACGAAATGGTTATTAGACGTGTCAGATAACCCCGCGCCAGTTTTACACTCCCGAATTACATGAGAAAATAGGCACAGGGCGATAAGAAATAGGCAAGTAAAAAAAATTAATATACATACAGCAGAAAAAAAAAGATGCAAGGAACATTGAACGTGTTTGTCAATCGAGAAGCATGGTGAAGGAGGACCGAGAATAAGAGGCTCACCACGCCAACCAGTTTCGAAGGGGTAGATGAGGGTGCTTGTTCCATACGTCGGGGTGTCCTTGGCAGTATCGGGCTTTGTGTGAGGGGCCCTCTCAGAGACTTCGGCGAATGCACAGGCTAAAATTAAGCTTAGACTAAAAAAAAAAGAAACAAATGACCGCATCTCCACGTGGTGAATGATGTTGATTGGGGCGAAGCTCTGGTGGTGCTGATGATACTGATTTTATTGTTCGTAGGTAGTGCTGATGGTGCTGAATTTTTTTTTATTGTTCATAGGTAGTGCTGAGTTCCGGGTTGCGTTTCGACTTCATTATTACTGCTTTATGGTCGGTGAAATGCAGAGCCAGTGGTTCTTCTAGCGGATCAGCTTGGATCCGCTAGAAGCCGTGGGAACGTATCTCCACCGCTTAAGTCAACGGTCCATGTCAGAAATAGAATGTGTGGTATGGAACGTGGTTATATACGGATTTGAGCATTTGACCGCAGCGCCCTCCCGTCTATAAACGTTGAGCCAATGCATGCAAAGTTTAACGCGATTATATACGCATTTGACCGCAGCGCCCTCTCCTGTTTAAACGTTGAGCGGCTACATGCAACGTTTCATCGATGACAGAAACCCCAGCTCTTGAGTTACTACCACATCTCAGAGCCCCCTACTCGTCCCGCAGTCGTGGCCGAGTGGTTAAGGCGATGGACTAGAAATCCATTGGGGTCTCCCCGCACAGGTTCGAATCCTGTCGACTGCGCAAACATTTTTTTTTCTTTTTATGTGAGCACGGACGCCGTCCGGACGGACGGACGGACGGACGGACGGACAAGGCTAGACCCTAAGGAGCTTCGCCCCTAAAAGTATATACATTGTGGCACTGAGTTTGTTGAAACATTGTGCTCCGTGCCGCATACCAGACTGTTTTTTTTTTTTAGGTCTAAACATATTTTCAGTTTTGTCATTCGCCGAGATCCTTCCGTAGACTGCTACGATTAAATCTTCCAAGTGCTTTGCGGGGAAGTAGACGCTTCACATTAAGTCAGACAGCAATAGTTGCTACGACCCGAGAGTACCGATAAAGCAGCGATAAAGCATCGCCTTTGCGCGTTTGGCGTCACCGACTAAACTACTCCCTCACAACGCATGCACCGCGATCCTGTTTTTTTTTTTTCTTCTGTGTGCTTGATTGGTTCTGGCGTTCATAGCCAATCTACAAAGACAACAAGCGCCGTGACGACGCAGCTTATGCGACGTTTGATTGATTCCGAAGAATCGTGGTGTCGATGCGATCGGACTTAAAATGAAACGGAGGATAGCAACTTAAGAGCCAAGCGACGGAAAGGAGCTTGAGACTACTCACACTGTTGTAGGAGTGCAAGGAGTCTTGAAGGAAGTCGTGGTGCGGCAAGAACTGCCCTCCAGTACCGTAGTTGGCCAGCTGCCCAGTGACACAAAGTACGTCCAGTTAGAAAACATCGGACAAAGTTATTTAAGTCTTATTTCCGGTAGAAAGGTTCGCCAATTGTGGCAGTCGTTACGGTGTGCATCCTCACCGACTTGTATAAAGTTCAAGCTCGGCGTTTCTTACGAATATCTGAAACCATAATCTTAAAATGCACACAAAATCGAGATCTCAGTGGAAATGAATTCTCGATAGCATTTCATTGCCCCGTGGGCAAGCTTCTTTGAGGGATGTGTGTCACGAAGACTGCTGCGTCGGCGAGCATGCCCCTATTCGTAAAATGAGTAACGTTTTCGGGGTCATTTTTTCCCGTGTATCGCAGTTTTTAGTACAACAGAGTCAGTGACAGTTAACGCGACCAAAGGCAACCTTAAAAACATTTTGGCACACAGCCGAACATTTATATCAGAAAAAAAGAGTAAAATTGCCTAGGTAACTATTGTTGAGGAGGTTACGTAGGGCTGTTTCATTTTGATACTAATGTTTATCGATGTGCTCCGTAGCCTATACTCTGCAATGCCTCGTTGTCCTTGAAAGGTTCAAGAAGTCGAACTTCACATTGAACGTGATCTCTTGTGTTCTCAGGGGCTCTATCTTAACTCGTGAACGTTAACCAGAATCACTGTTTTCTACGAAAAGCATGTGAATGAGTCACTCAATAAACATTGTGATTAATAACCCGAAAACAGCATAGCCCATAGAGAACGCTCCGAAAATATGGACGGGACACCTTAAAGGGCCCCTGAAGAGAAAAAAAAAGTTTTTTTTAAAACAGTCTGGTTGGGACACGCGTGTCAAAAAATGAATTTTACGCTAAAAAAAATTTTTAGAGCAATATTGACGGCGAGAGATTTATTTGAAATTTTGCGCGGAAATTCCAGGTCATTCAGCTCGGCTTCTCATTGGTAACGATGGTCATTCAAATCAGCTTCTCATTGGCCAATAGAATGAGTGACAGCTTTGATGTTGGTTATAAAATCTTCGTGATCTCTTGAAATCGCCTTTTGAATTACATATTTTTAGGTTTAAGAAACAATCCACCGAATGAACGTCGTAATTGTTTACAAACGTTTTACAAAATCGTTACTTCCGTTCGGATAAAACAACAAACCCAACAAACAAAAGCTTCGCCATTTTGTTTTTCTGTCATGGTCGCCGTCTTGCAACGCGTCTCGCGTCCTCGGGTGGTTTTATAGTTTTATCGCGTTTATATGTGAAGACCTACTGAAGAGGGCTTGTTGCTTGTGTTAGTTAGTCATGGCCGATTCACATGACGGACTGATCCGCGGACGGTGACGACATGTCTGTGGTTCGTCTGTCTCCCAAGCGCATCCACACGAGGGAGACGACGAGCAGACGACAGCGAGGACGGACCGAACCTGGTCGCCACCCCACAGTGCCGCGAAACTCCAACATCGCACCGTGGCACCGTTGTCCAAGAGAGAAATCGACGTTCGCTACCGCGATAATGAATCGTACGCCGCTGTTACGTACAGATCGAGACAAAACACCGTGATAGGCTTCGCGCGAAGCGCCACTAGCTTTACTAACCCAAAGCATGAGAGTGACACAGGCATGGTCCTGCTCGAGAAGGGTTCCGCGTAGAAGCGACGAAGTTCTGGGCTCGCGAAGGGGCGTTTGGAGATGCCTTCACGCACTCCGCGCTCGTGCACAACACTCAAGTTCACCACAGCCACAAGAGAGGTCTTGCTCGGTGAAATCCTGATTGGACGTGCAAGAATCATCGCGGCGTGCTAGACGAGTTTTGACGGAAGCTTCTTGACGCGGACCCGGAGGAGTACAGGAACCTGCGTCGCGTCAGCCAGACAAAGTTTCTGCAGTTCCTTTCACACGTGGAACGAAGAAACGCCCGACAAAATGAACCAGCGAACGCACAAAACACAACGATGCGCCACTTTTGTTTTCATCGCCCAGAAACAAAAACAAGAAAACAATGTACCGTTGCCAGACTAAACGCATTTCAAGTCAATCTCCCGCCAAAAATCCGCGAGTGAAAAAGGCGCTTGACTTTATCAGTCTGCGCGTCCGCGGACGAGGCGCGGATTGCAGGAATCGGTGACGTGCCGGTCACTTGGTACACGGTCTGCGGACGAAAATCGCGATTCGGTCCGTCGTGTGAATCGGCTGTACGACGCGGTACGACGTGCGACCGGCAGACACAGGAAGTAGCAATGGCTCTCGTACGGGGCGCAGCCAAGCCAGCCAAGCAGCCAAGCCGATCCACTACGAAGAGGCGGAGAGTACCTCTCCTCCACGCGCCCGAAATGCCGAGAGAGAGAAAAAGTGGAAAGGAGGTGACTACCGACTAAATTGCGTCTAACGCAGTCAATATTGCTCTAAAAAATTTTTTTTTCGCGTAAAATTCATTTTTTGACACGCGTGTCCCAACCAGACTGTTTTGAAAAAACTTTTTTTTTGTTTTCATGGGCCCCTTAAGAGAGCAGTAGTTATTTCCTTGCCTCACTATAGTGTGGCAAATAAATTCCTAACAACGAGGCTTCTATAGTCCGGTGCGATGCTTTTTCTTGCTTTTAAATGTTTTTTTTTATATTAATAGGCCAAAGAACCGGTACGATTGGAAGTACGGAGTCTTTGGCCGTGACATGGACGGTTCCAACCGTCACGACGAATTGTACTTAAAAACACATATGTTCGGACGACAACGTTTAGCACTCTGATATTGGGGGGGGGGGGGGCAGGGGCAGGGCGGAAGGTAAAAGTTTTGTGCACAATTCTCAGTCACCGCTTTCTGTAGTCGCACGAGCCATAGAGCGACGCAATTCGTAGTTACCGTACAACGAACGAAAGCACGAAAGAACGAAAGACTATGTGGAACGCAAGTTCGTCTGCTTCACTTGCAGGGGTGGTGGTGACAACAAAACGCCGAGCTCCGATCGGCTCTGATTGGAAGTGTAGTGGGTAGACCTGAAAGCAAGCTGACTTGAGGCCTACTCACTTTCCTTCAATGAGAACTTCTTGCGTTCCCACAACCCCAGCAAGAGAAACGGATGAACTTGCGTTCCATGTAGCCATTGACAACTCAGGAAACGGGGGCGTGGCTTATCATGTTCACGCTCCTTGCTTCGTGATTGGTTCTTCGGAGTTCTTAAAGACTAATGAAGCGATAATGAGACGCACGAAGGACTCGCCCCTACCCTTCGTTTCTTAAACTGCCAGCGACTCTAGAGGACGTGCGAACACAGACCTTGCACGCGTACGCGTACCGAAATCGCAAGGTCAGGGCGGATTGGCGGCGCTCGATTCGGTCAAGTGGTGAGAGCACACACCCGGAGAGAAATACAAAAATCGTGACGTTGCGCTTCTTGTTATTGCTTGAACGGGTCTATTGGCTGGTAACGCCGGCTGCGTTCTCACTCCTCGTTAATCTGAATATAGAAATAATGAGCGCCGAAGACAAAACACTGCTTATAGAATAGAGGGAACATTGACAACATACTGTAAATGAATATGATAAAAAAAAATTTTAATAATCGTAATTACTTTTTTTGTTTCAACCTTCTTGCATATTTTCTATTTTTATTTTATATATTTGTTTACTTTAATCTCTCTTCTATAATTTGCTGTTTCCCTTTGTCAGTGCAGCGTCAGTAAAAGCGAATCTGAGCTGTTTTTTGTTGTATGTGTTTCTTGCATGCCACAAATGCACGCCATTCCCGAATGTATCGCAATTCCTCAAGCGCACACCCCAAGCAGCTCTCGTACAAAGACAGAATGTTATCTAACCTGGTACGCTTCCGCTTCGTCGTTGGTGTCCGAGGTACCCATACCCAAGAGGGCCCTCAGATACGAATTCATCCTGACTGCGATAGGTGCCTCATCTTCGTTGAGCCAGGCACTGTAAAAATGGATGTGACAAAGAAAAGAGTTTTCAACACACGAAATGTCTAACGTTGCAATACTTCCAGTTTTATTTTTCTGTTTTTCAATGATAAAATTGGCAGGCATATCAACGTGAAAATTGCGACAAATTTGCGTGCCAAAGCGCCAACAGGTAAAGCCTCAGTCAATCTCCAGTTCGTGCGTCCCACAAAGACACATTGTTTGCTGACGACATGGGGCCATAATTATTAACGCACACGCGCCTCAAGCACCTTCGAAGCATGCTTTACACATATTCATGCTTCCAATCTTTAGTCAGTATTCGTATGACATACGGGATGGGACCTTTGTATACGAGGAACGAAGACGACTCAGACGGCGTCCGCAGACTCTCTTTTGTAAGGTGTATTTGCTTGGTAAATAATGGTTCATAATTAACGCGTGGCGAGCCTCGAGCTGTAAATCATACATTGCTGCATTGACGCCACATCATCAGCTGCAATTATGGTGACTCTGCTGACTGCTTTTCCCCTTGGTAAGAGCGAATAAGAATGACCGCTAGCACTGAGCGCGGTGACGTCACAAGCAAGTCGCGTATATGGCTTGGCAGCCAATGGAATGGCGGAATTTTTTCGCTGAGAAGAATGCCGTACAACGAATCCCGACTCAAGAAGCGGGAAGTCATTCTGACAACTTAAGAACCACGGCTTAGAAAAACCCTGTGATTCTCAAGCATGGTGAGATGACTATTTGGTTTGGCGATCACAAGTGCGCTAAGAAGTGTAAACGCAGTGCGCTACACAGACGCGGGTGAACCTCGTCTGTGTGTGTGTGTGTTCCATTTAGGTGTGTGGGTCTTTGCATTAGCAAACTCCGAATCAGTGCTAAAACTAATCGCTCTATTTAGATTCTTCCATGGATCCTCTATTTGATTAGCTAGTGTTTATTGCCGGCCAAAACATTTATAGGACATAAAGCTTGGAGAGGTTAAATAATGCGTCACCTCGTTCATTTGATAAATATCTGAACGGTAGGATTTTTCCCCTCTAGTAATGAGTATATACTTCATTTTTAGAAAAAATTAGGAGCCGCACTTTAGTCACGTTATTCATGTTTCTTGAACCAATGGTCTCAAAGTTGCATATTAGAAAGAAAAAAAAACGCTGTGATCAAACCCACCTGCTAAATTGACTTAAATTGTAAAAATAAAAAAAATAAACTCGGCATATTATGTAATATTACTATTAATTGTCCTTTGGTCCCAAAAGCCAATCAATAAAGTGTGAGCTAAACCCGACCTTAATGATACGAAGTTCGTATGTTTTCTTTATTTAGAGCATCGTGTTAGATCGATGTCCTTTGATTTCTGAACACACTTGGCAATGAGGGATACGTCAGATAACGTGCATTACTCACTTAGTTTTTTTTTAGTGTTTACATTACAGCATGCTCAATTGATTGCACATTACGCGGCATAGTTCCCGCCAATAACCAACCGTCAGCTATTGTGTTCTAGTATTAACGAAAAAGCCGTTATAACACAATATAATGGGATAGAAAGCTTTCAGTCGCGTCAGTAAATTATAGGTGCCAACACTTGGTGCTGGTTTGCATCCTGTTTGACTAAAAAGGCAAAAAATAAAAAGCGCCTTTGTGGTATTTGAAATGTAAGCAATAACTATGGCGTACGATTGGGCGTCGAAATTCATATCCACATACAGTTGGCTGCTCCGAATAAGGAGATAACTTGGAAGCACAGATAGGCATTACCAAATCTGGCTGGAGGCGCAAAAGCAGCACAACAAAAAAGCTAACTTCGTTTTTTATAAAGATTAGGATCCGAGATATTTTCAGTAAGTAGAGGGAAAAAAAAACCTTTCGAAATATATAAAAGAAATCGGTGGACTACAATATTTCAGAAATTCATCTATGCTTTAATCGGCTCGGCATTTATAAGACAAACACAAAGATAGTTTTATTATTACTGCTACTAATTTCAATATTCAACATCCAGTATTCAACATTAAATATACAATATATCTATATTTGAATATTCAATATTCAGTTCAATAATGTCATCATACCATCTTGCTCAACTCTCCACATCACTTCAAGTAATACAATGACTTGTCACAGAACAAAGATTGTCATTGTCTTCCTGAAGAGAGTACGTAATATACGCCAAAATATTGAAATTACAGAGAAGATGCAAGCGAGCTGGTGAACTTTCAACATTGTAAAACCCGAGACGTAGGACAAAAAAGTGTGCCCTTTTTTTCACTTTTTTGTCCTACGTCTTGGGTTTTTACAATGCCAAAATATTATTCATTATGTTAAAAGTTTGGAACGATCTAATATTACGTTGAGCTGGTTCGTACTGGGGACGGCAACATTTCACTCCCGGTGTACGTTGTGGATCGTTCCAGCTGTTGTGGGGATCAGGAAAAGAAAAATAAGAGAACAAAGTAACATATAAAAAACATGAAACGAGATTGTTTGTGTATACCTTCTAAGTTCTACAGTAACCATTTCATTTACTTAAGCATAAAATAAAAGTACGTTTTTGTTTAAAAATGTTTTATTTTAAAATAAACGAATTTATGATACTTTGTATTTGCTAGAGAACGCAAGGATCCTGGGTTGAATCTCTGCACCTGTTCGTTTTAGTCTAGATGGGCTTCGTGCCGGAGTGCGGTCGCGGACTACTACTGCGTGGTGCACCTTAAATACCTCAGGTTAGCGGTCGTACTGTACTGGCATTATTTCACACACAAAGAAATTTAGCCAGTTCAGTCCGATTGTTTCTAGATTAAGAATCACATCTAGAAAAAGAATGCCTCATCTGAAGAAAAGTACTATCAAGTTTCCTTGAAAGTTTGTGTTTCTATTTTTCGCCTCATGTACCTGAACCCCTCCTAAGGCCTAGCAGCTCTTTGGGTACACGAGAAAACAATTAACTGATTGATGGAACGATATACTAATTACTTAAATATTAATTAATGCTTCAGTCAGTCAATCACCCATCAATTTAAAGGACAGTGAAGCGGTTAATTATTTATTTATTGGCTGATTGTTTTAAACATTTCTTCATTTATTGATTGATTCATTAATTCATTAATTTCTTTATTGACACCGAAGACGCCAGACGCCCACTGGGGCTAACTAACTTCCCGCTGCATAAACAAACATGCAAACAGATTTTCATATTTTATTTCTTCTCCTTTCAACTCCCAATTTTACCTATAAACTGACTGCCTTCCCATATTAAAAAAAAAAAAAAAACGAACAAAGATTATCGCTTGGCCACAAATTGTTTCTTTAGTCAGGGCAGAAAACAGTCTCACGTTTTATACCTGAGTGTCACCGACACCAACTCATCATATGAATGCTGGTAGCACCGCAACTCTTCTACCCTCGCCGTTCATTCTACCTCACCTGGCGAAGGTAGGGTGGGCTAGAATGGGACGTGTGGCGATCGCGCAGGCGAGAAGGTTCTACACTTCACAAGACTACATCGTGTACCATAAGCTGTATGCGGGAAGCAGCATTACATCACTCTCCAGGGCTAGAAAGAGAAGGTGCCAATAAAAACGGGAGAATTTAGTATTTTGTTACAATCTGCAGGCAGCGCGATTGTCACACATTATTTTTCTTTACCTACCATAGTCAAGTTCGCCCAACGCTAAATAAAACAATAAAAAAAAACGAGGCTGCTAACATCCGTTATGGAATCCAGAGATGTTACATGACGGCACCCGGTGGTCCTCAAGAATACTGTGGCACGTGGAAGATCAGGAGATTCTGGTTCCTCAACGTCAGCTTCCGAATCACATCATTATGAACTTATAACATTCCTGTCGTCTTTGATTAGAAAGAAAGCAGTACGCCTTCTAGAATTGCCGAGTTGACTTTACAGCACTTAGGACCATTAGACGAATCAGATCTGTAAAAAACTAAAAAAAAGAGAGTTACTAGACATATGTACAAGTATAGGTTAATTGGCAGTTTTTGGTGACAATGTTACACGCTGTAGACGAGAAATTTTGCAAGCGCCGTACGACTGAAAGCCTGGGATCCTTAAGGCGCCTTACGCTCTAATGTTACGTGACCTCACCACATTTCGATGCACATCCACATTGTAACGAAAGAAAGGGGGATTGAACCGATAATTTATTGGTTTTTTCAGCCATCCGCTATATAAATGACTGCACAAAGAAGAGACCAAACGTTAATTTCGCCGGCAACATACACAAGGCTTTAGTGCCTAGGAAGCGAAATATGCTTTTTTTAAGAATAAATATAAGGCAGGGTCTTTCTTACTCGTGGCTCAGCGTAGGCCATCAGATCTTTTATGTCCTTGTCTTGAACGACGTCGTGCATCACGATAATGTAAGGCTTAAGATTGATTTCTTCGAGCTTGATTGGTTGTAGTGAGAAGAAGCCATCTTGTCCCTTGTAGTAGCGACACCTCAGCTGGCTGTCCATCTTCGCGCTCTGTTGATGTGATAGGGGACAATGTTTGCGTGAAAGGAGCGAGCATACTACAAGACATGCGAACTGGGAGGCCCTGTTGATTGTAATGTTTGAAATGCAAGAAACGCGAAATATTGCTATATGCTAATCAAGAATTGATATTTATCCGTATCCGTATTTTTAGAACAAAACTTTGGTTGGGGCTAGATAGTACATTTCAATTAAAAGGTTAAAAGGCTCGAACTAAAGCAAGACGGAAGAAGGGACACGTACGGTACGGACTAGCGCCAACTTACTACCGATTTAATGTAACACCCGACGTCGTCAAACTGTCGATTACCGTCACCTATAGACACTCCCAAGCAACAAGAAAAACATGTAATAAAATACCCTGAATGCATGACGAAAGTGGTATATGATATTCCTGTTTCGGCTAAGTTTACATCGGTCATACCGGCCTTAGTTTTCATCAAAGAGCGCAGGAACACAAGGTAGCCGTACGCAAATAATTCGGGTGGGTCCCTTGCGGAACACTGCAAAGGACGTGGGTGTGAGTCAACGTTAGAGCGCACAAGATTTCTTAAGAAAGGAAATGATAAGATGATTAAGGGAAATAATCTAAGCTTTTTGTATAAAAAAAAGCGGCTGACAAATGCGTAAGCATGCCATCCCCTTATCTGCTGAACAAAGAGGCTGTGTTTCGTGATGGCTGCGTCTGATGAGTGATAGGAACCTTTATCTTGTTCTTTGGGGGTGTCTACAAGTAATGGTGATCGACAATTTGGCGATGTTTGGTGTTACATTAACTCAGTTGGAAGCTGGTGCTTGTCCTTAATGTACAGTCGCCGGCCATATGAGCTCCCCGGCCGAACGCCGACCGGAGCAGCGAAAATCCCGCATGCGGCGCGTCGAGCGTTGCCGCGTTCTGGGAGCCGGGCTATTGGGACCAAACCATTCCGTTATCAAAGGGGTGGACGCAGGAAGTTTAATAGCATTCCGCGTTTTGGAACGTGAATCTGAAGCACGGCCGATAGCACTCCCATCTGCGGTTGTAGGTAAACGCAGACGGCTGATCGAAATTCTTCACTGCATAATATCTCTGACGTGTTCTATGCTACTTTTTTATTTGCGAAACCGGTTTGTCATTTTAAATATTTCCTACCCGAAGAGTAATCCTACGCTCAAGCCCTTTCTCACAATCTTTCTTAAACCTAGACTAGACAATGACAAGCGATTCTGAAATAATTTATTTAATCTATAAGGATGTGCTATAGATAAAAACACAAAAAAAACCATTTCTGTCGACGCAGAATAATGATTCAGGCACTTTTCATGAACGCGTTTTATCGAGGAGTCTTTATTGTTTTGCGCTCAGTAGCGTGTTCCTTCGTTATTGGTAATTGTCTACAATTCTCTATACTTCTCGCTTTCCGAGGGATCATTGTTGTCATGCCTAATATCATATCAAACATAGGGTTTTTACATTTGTAAGCATCGATCGAACACCGCTGCTTTATCTACGCCTAAAGCAAGCTCCAGTTTATCAGCAGTTATAACATCATCTCCGAACACTGGCCAACGCCCGAAGACGGCAATTCTAATCAACCATGTTTTTGTGATTCACGCTTCTAAAAGCTGGAATCCAGATAAAAGCTATGCGTCCACCCCTTTGATAACAGAATGGTTTGGTCCCAATAGCCCGGCTCCCAAAACGCGGCAATGCTCGACGCGCCCCCGTGCGGGATTTTCGCTGATCCGGTCGGCGTTCGGCCGGGGAGCTCATATGGCCGGCGACTGTACGTTTGTCTTTTTTCGTCCTGTTTCAGATCGCGCCTTTTAAACGTTTAACCGTGTTTCCAGTTTGTTTTTCTTCGGATTCGGGGGTGATTTGTGAGGGATTTTTTACTCGCCGATTAGGTGCCTTTTTGGGGTTAATTTTCGGTGTGAGATAAAAAAGAAACATTTTTTTCATGGTTTATATTTAAGAAAAAGGACACGGGCATGAGATTCCTATCCTTCGGGGAACGTTCGTGATTGACCAGAATCTGTTTTAAAACGTTATAGCTCCGATAAGTTAAGGGAACGAGATGAGAGCTGTATTTCCTAAAGAAAGATGCAAACACGTTGAAAGTTCAGTGGCAGTTGTATTCCGAGTAACCAAGAAATAAATCTGTGCATAAGATTAGCCTTCCGTGAAGCCAGGCTCTTTCTTATTCAATAGCAGCTTCAACTCGGGGTTTAACTTTTTTTTTCGAGAAGACAAAACCGATTTTAAAACTAATATTTTGGTACATTTAAATTGATTAATTGATAAAATTATCTGTATATTCTGGAGGCGTATGAGATATTTATAGTAACACGGAAACAGGAAGTTCATTATACATTGAAGAAGCCAATAGACATCTTCCAAAATCGAAGCGATCATAGCGCCGTCATGCCGCGCAAAGCAACTAGGGAACTGCTTGAACCACAACCGTTTCGGTTTTGATTGTCCAAACTAACTTCATGACATCACGTACAGACACAATGCAGTGCTTGCATTCGAAAAATGTGACTTTCGTTATATTTTTTATTACAGCATTGTCTAAGGAGGCATGTCTAAAGGCAATTTGAGTGCCTGACTGGGTCATGCATCCCTCTAATTTATTCGGGTTCCCGACGTGCCTAAGTTTAGTGCACAGGTAAATAGTGGATAAAGATGGCACATGATCGAAGAAGTATACTGGGCCGGTCATCATGTTCTATCGTCTTCTCAATCCCTAGACTTCTTAAATTATCCGTGAGAAGGGGGGTCATGCTACACTCTGGAGTGGTATCCGGGCCACCAGACACGTATAGGACTCTTCGCTGAGCTTAGGTAGGCCTTTCAGGCCACCGTAGGTTCCCGTTTCAACCGGGACTCTCACGAAGATGAATAGGTGCGACGGAAGCGAGCGCTGACTTTATTTTTATGCAGCGCTGAGATGCGTTACTTCATCAACTGGGTGATCGAAACCAAAACCATAACCATCGCTCTCCTTAACCAATCAGGTATTATAATGCTACACTCTCCGTGATACATGCAGGGATATTTGTATGCAGTTTATTGATATGGGCGTCGCATAGTTTAGCGGGACAGAATATGCATGCTTTAATTAGGGTATATATTTTTATTAGTGTTGTTTTTGGCATAATATAATCATTGCATATGGGCTGATGTCTGACAGATGTACAGGTGAGGTCAAAAATAAATATAACAGAGTGTTTACCGACGTCATGTTTCCAAGTACTATTCTTGTCTTCATCACAATAACCGTAAAATATTAGAAAACATTTGTCTTCTGGCGGAGTATTACTAATCGAACCCTCTATGTGGCCGCTTAACCTTGTCACATCTGTCTTTGAGATTGACATGTAAGAAGATGACCGCACGTACAACCTGGTCTTCTTTCATCCTTAGCTACAATGTCATTTCTAAGGATGAATAAACAATTTAAACAATATGCAGCATTAAGCGCCGTTCACACAGTTGCAAACCGAGTAGGACGGGGAGAAACCAGACCGGTTTTTAGGCCTCCAACGACGCCTTAGGAACCGCTCTGCAGCAGCGCATCCGGTCCCAAGACGTGGCAAGAGGCTTAAAAACCGGTCTTGTCTCTCTCCGGTCGTACTCGGTTGCAAGTGTCTGAACGAGCCTTTAGAGGACCGTCATTCAAAACATAAATTTGCATCCAGTTTAACGGCGAACGTAATTTGTGATAGGTTGCCGGTGTATTTGCAGGCCTGAGCTTTCTTAGCGTGGCTGGTTTAAAATTATCCATTGGAATTGCGTACTGTGTTGCTTTGATTTGCCTTTCGTGGCTCGGACGTTTTTCAAATAAAAACACAACTAATAGGGAAATGCATGAGACTTATGAAAGCGTGGGAAACTTGTTTGTATCGTGCAATGCGAGACAACCACGGCAGACGATGTTTTACGTTTCCGCTTCCACGATGTTGACTGGAACGGGTCTCCGACAGGTGCGTTTACAGCGTCCTAAAAAAGTAACCCTCGATTTCTGCCTGATGACGTCATGCTGCCGTCGGCCGCGGCCCCCGGCGATGTCACTGTAGCGGTGTTGGAAGCAGCAGACGCTTGTTCTGCTGCGGGTCAGCTCTTTAGCTTGACAGTTTTCGGAAGCTGTATCAGCCCGGAGTTGGGACGCCGCGATGCTATAGCGACACGCGCAAACGGTCGTCCTTTTGGTGGGTCTCTTAGCACGATCGCAGGATCGCAACGTCCGACAAAATGACAGGACTGCTTCTATGACGCCATTTATTGACACTTCGGGGACCATTTTTGATGAATACAGGCGGGATAAGACGCTAAGCACAATGGTCGAAGGCGCGTTCGAGGCATCGTATAGCTCAACGACGAGCATGAATTAGGTTCGAGGTGGAGGACAGCAGCGCATGCGCGGAAATTATTAAAATAAAGATACATTGCCTCTTGCATAGTTTTGTTACAAAAGTTACCTAGTGGAAGAAGAGCTTTACCCTGAGAAGTTCTCCGCGACAAAGTCGCTTGTAGCTTTGGTCCTCCTGATCTTCCGGCGTCACTTCCTGGAACAGCTGTGCCTTGGACTCGGCGGACTGCTCTATGCGATCTTGCACGGCTACTTCGTGTGTCTGCGAAGGTTCTGCTCATGCCGAGAAAAGCAGTAGAGAATAAATGAAACTGCTTTAGAGCATGTGTAACCGCAAGTATTGTGGCATGTCTTTCTCTCTAAGGGCACAAACTGGGGGAGGAAGAGATGAAAGCGCCCGGGGATGTCAGACGGCGGTGCTCTGGTTGGAATGTTGATTAGTGGATCGTCGTAGAGCTAGCTGCTTTTGTCTCCACTGCACTCGGCTAAAGTTTTAGAACGCGGAAGGCCGGCGTCCGGCGTTGGCGTTCGAACGGGTTCGACGAGGGCGGTGAAGACAAAGGTTTAATTGCTTCTACAATTTAATCATTCCAACGAGCTCGGCGTTCTGACGTCTTCGCGCTCTCTCGTCTCCTGCTCTCCCTACTTTCTCGCTCTCTCTCTCTCATTTTCTACCCGTATTAGCTGTGTCAGGGGACTACGAGAGGCTTCGAGAAGACGTCGCCAGCTGCCAAAAGCTTAGAAAATTAGAAAAGAAAACTGTACAAAAGGAGGACGTGGCGACGCTAGGAGTCACGTGCCCGGACGGCTGAGACGAGTAAGCGTCCGGGCTTTCCTAGCACGTCTGCGTCCTATTACAGTTTTCTTTTTTTTCTAATTTTCTAAGCTTTTGCAGCATCTTCTCGAAGCCTCTCGTAGTCCCCTGGACACAGCGTGAGGAGAGGAGAGCGAGAAGGGAGGGCGGGGAGACGGAGAGCGCGAGACAGAACGCCGAGCTCAAGTTGGAATGTTGTAGAGCAATTAAACTGTCTTCACCGCCCTCGTCGAACCATTCGAACGCGCCGGACGCCGGTGCTCCGGCTGGCCAGTAGGACAAAAACTAACTCCGACGATCCGTCTCATTCCAACCAAGTCCTGTACGCTCGTCTTCTCCCCAGTTTGTGCCCTTAGAGAGACATGCCACAATACTGCGGTTACACATGCTCTAAAGCAGTTTCATTTATTCTCTACTGCTTTCTCGGCATGAACTTCACTGGAACACACACAATGCCATTAGATCGCATAGAGCGCCGAGTCCAAGGCAATATCAGGAGGACCGAGCAACGATTCGCGGAAAATAAGCTCAGGGTAAATATGGCTCCACTAGATAACTTTTGTAACAAAACATACCCAGAAGACTGTATGCTGACACTAATAATTTCCGCGCATGCACCTCGAACTAATTCGCTTCGTCGTTGAGCTATACAGTGCATAAATTTTTTTCGACCATTGTGTTGGATTATTTTTTCCTGCTCATTCATCAAAATGGTCCCCAGAAGTGTCAATGGCGATCGCCAGCTGGTCTTCGACTTATCGAGACGTTGCAGTCCTGCGATCGTACTAGAAGACCACCAAAGGACGACGTTTGCACTTCGTCATATCGCCTTCTCAGATAATACGCTCGAAAACTGTCTAAAGAGCGACCTGCAACAGAACAAACATCTGCTACTTTCAACACCGCTGCAATAATCGCCGGGGCCACGTATCAGGCAGAAATCAGGGTTACAAGGACGCTGTAAACGCACTAATCGGAGACCCGTTCCAACCTCGTGAGAAGCGAAAGCGCTAAAACATCGATGCCGTGGTACGATACAAACAAGTTTCCCACTATGCAAAGTTGTGTTTTTATTTGACCACCCGAAAACAAATCAAAGCAACACGAGACAATTCCAATGGATAATTTTAAACCAGCCACGCTAAACTTCGGAATTCTTGGCAAAATCGCAAATTACGTTCGCCGTTAGAAACTGGATGCAAATTTATGTTGAATGACGGTGTCCTCTAAAAAAATCGTTCAGACACTTGCAACCGAAGCCAGGGAGAACAAGACAAACCTCTTGCGCATCTTAATGCCTGCTACAGAATAAAATCGTTGGAAATTTAAAACAGTGCATTGCCGTCCTACTCCGCAACAACAATGACTAGATTGTTTATTAAATCCTTAGAATGACATTGTAGCAGGATGAAGGAACCAGGTGTGTCATGTCAATCTCAAGACGAAATGTAACAGGTTAAGCTGACATAGAGGGTTCGATAGAAGATTAAATGTTTTCTAATATTTTACGGTTATTAATGATGAAGACAAGAATAAATACTTGGAAACGTCAGTAAACACTCTGTTATATTTATTTTTGACCTCACTTATATCTGTCAGACATCAGCCCATATGCAATGTTATATTATGCCAAAAACAACATAATATATATACCGAATTAAAGCATGCATATTCTGTCCCTTTAAATATGCGACGCCTCACTTTTATCAATAAATTTTACATACAAATAGCTCCCTGCATGTATAGCCTGATTGTTAAGAGAGCGATGGTTATGGTTTTAGTTTCGATCCGCAATGAGTAGCCGCATCGCACTTTACATAAAAAATAAGTCAGCTCGCTTCCGTCACACCTATTCGTATTGAGAGTCCCAGTTCAGCAAGGAACCTACGGTGGCCTGAAAGGCCTACCTAAAATGAAAAGAGTCCCTATACGTGGCCCCGAATACTACACTCAAAAATTAATGACCCCCTACTCACGGATAATTTAAAGAAGTCTAGGGGATTGAAAGACGATAAATTTTAAATGACCGGCCAATATACTTCTTTCGATCATGCCTTATCTTCATCCACTGACTACCTGTGCACAAACTTAAGGCACGTCGGAACGAAATAAATTAGAGGATGCATGACCTTTGTTGTACACTCAAAATTTTCTGCGTATGCCTCACCGTTTTCTTAATAAAAATAACGAAAATGCATTTTCAGATACACTTTTTATACATTATTATGCAACATGGCATGAAGTAGACTGAACAATACTTGGTAATGTTCATAGTGCAAGGTACTTGCGCGGCATGACGGCGCTATAATCACTTCAGTATTTAGAGATATCTAATAGCTTCTTCAATGCTATAATGAAACTTCCTATTTCCATGTTATAAATATGCCATACGCCTCAAAGCCTCTACAGATAATTTATCAATTATCCAATTTAAATGTACCAAAATAATAGTTCATCGATTTCTTCGAAAAAAAGTTAAACCCGAGTGCTACTATTGAAATAGAAGAGTAACTACACCCCGGAGAAATATCATATACTTTTTGGGTTCTTGTTACTCGGAACCATGAACTTTTCAGCGTGTTTATCTTTCTTTAAGAATACAGCTCTCATCTTCGTTCTAACTTCTCAGACTTCAGTTCTGGTAATCTGAGCGTTCCCGAAGTTGTGTCGCACACAAATATAAACCATGAAAAATGTTTCTTTTTTATCTCACGCAGCACCTAATCGGCCTCAAATCACCCCATCCAGAAAAACAAATACAAACCTGGTTAGAAACACGATCTAGGACGAAAAGACTAGGTATACAGTCATATATACTTCGGAACGCCGACAAGATCAGCGAAATCCACGCAGGGTCGCGTCGAAGTATTACTACGTTTTTGGAGCCGGATGTAAGTTAAACCATTCTGTTATCAAAGGGATGGACTATAGCTTATCTGGATTCAACTTTTAAACGTGAATCACAAAACATGGTTGATTAAATTGCCGTCTCGAGGCGTTGATATGTTCGAATGATATTCTTTCTTTATTTTTCAGGCTTGCGTAGATAAAACAGCGGTGACTCGGTCGATGCTTAGAAAACTATGATTTGATATGATATTAGGCATGACAACAATGATCCCTCGGGCGAAAATTTATGGAAAATTGTAGACAATTACCAATAACGGGAACACGCTATAACACCGAAAACAAAGCTCTCGACGTTCATGAAAAGTGCCTGAATCATTGACCATGCATCTGTTAAAATGGTTTTTTAATGTTTTTATCTATAATAATCATATAAGATTAAATAGGTAATTTCAGAATCGCTGTCTAGTCTAGGTTTAAGAAGATTGTGAAAAGAACTTGTATAAATTTTCTTCGGGTAGAAATATTTAAGATGACAAACCGATTTCGCAAATAAAAAAAAAAAAAAAAAGTAATAGAACACGTCGAGTGTATACGTGAAGAAATTTCGATCAATAAATCTGCGTTTTCAGCCGCAGATGGGTGCTATCGGCGTAAACTCAATTGCGTTAAACGCGGAATCTGCGTCCGCACATTAACCGGAATGGTACTGGTCCCAACTGTAACTCTAAGCGTAACACGCCACAGATTTTCTGCTCCGGCCGAAGAGAATCCTTATGATGACTTTAAGGACAAGCCAATGAGTTAATGTAACACCAAACATCGCCAAATTGAATCGATCACCACAATATGGGTACCCCAAAGAACAAGATAAAGGTTCTATCACTCATCAGACAGCCATCACGAAATTTAACCTCTTTTTATTCAGCGAGATAAGAGGATGACATCTTGCGATTTATCAGCCGCTTTTTTTTTATACAAAAAGCTTAGATTAATTTCCTTAATCATCTTATGCATTTCCTTCTTAAGAAATCTTGTGCGCTCAACGTGACTCACATACACGTCTTGCAGTGTTCCGCAAGGACCCACTTAAGTACATACGCTCTATATGTTCCTGCATCTCTTTGATGAAACTAAGGCCGGCTATGACCGATGTAAATTTAGCCGAAACAGAAGATATCATACCTTTTCATCATGCATTCAGGGTATTTTAATACATGTTTTTCTTTGACTAGCTACAGAATCTATAGGTAACGGTAATCGACAGTTTGAACGACGTCGAGTGTTATTAAATCGATGGCGCTAGTCCATGCCGTACGTGTCCCTCTTCCGTCTTGCTTAGTTATTCGAGCTAACCTTAGCAATTGGTAATACTATCTAACCCCAACAAAGTTTGTTCTAAAGAATACGGATAAATATCAATTCTTGATTGTATTTTCGCGTTTCTTGCATTTCAAACATTTACAGCTCCTTTCACGCAGGCAGTGTCCCCTATCGCAGAGTACGAAGATGAACGAGCCACACAAGGGACAAGATAATGGCTCTCACTACAACCCTCGAAATCAATCTTAAACCTGCATTATCGTGATGCGTTCGTTCGTCTGATGACTCGCTGGCCACGATATTTATTCTTAAAAAGCATTGCTTCTGGCACTAAACTTGGCAGATAACGTTTGTCTCTTTTTTGTGCGGTCACGTTAACCAATAAATTATCGGTTCAATCCCACTCTGCAAGATTTTAATGGTGCATCGAAATATTGGTAGTCTATGGCAATAGAGCGTAAGGCACAGCAAGTCCCAGGCTTTCGGCGCTGCTTGCCGTCTGGCACCAAGAACTGCCAATTGGCTATACTTGTACGTATGTCTAGTAACTCTTTTTTAGTTTTACAGATCTGATTCATCTAATGGTCTAAGGAGTGCTGTAAAATCAACTCGGCAATTCTAGAGCGTATACTCTTTCTAATCAAAGACGGCAAGAATGATATAAGTTCATAATGTGATTCGGAAACTGACGTTGAGCCAGAATCTCTGATGCTCCACGTGCCCTGCCGGAAGAATATATCATATATCTCTGCAGATGTTAAGCAGCCTCATTTTTTTATTGTTTTATTTAGCGTTGGAGCAGGCATATGGTAGGCAAGAAAAATAATGTGTGACAATCACCTTATAACAAAATACTAAATTCTCCGTTTTTATTGGCACCTTCTCTTCTAGCCCTGGAGGATGATGTATATGCTACTTCCCGCATGCAACTTATGAGCACACGATGTAATGCTGAAAATTTTCACCTGCGCGATCTGCACGTCCCCATTCTAGCCCACCGCCAGATTAACGGCAACGAAAACTTCTCAACATTCATATGATGAGTTAGTATTAATTTGTTTTAGGTATACGTAGTTTCCGTAACTAAAGAAACAATTTGGTAGCCTAAGCGATAATCTTGTTCTTTTTTTTTTAATATGGGGGTATCAGTTTATAAATTAAAAATTGGAAATTTGAAAAGAGGAAAATAAAATATGAAAATCTGTTTGCATGTTCCATGCAGCGAAATGGGTGCTTGGGCGTCTGGCAAAATCTTCTAAAGAAATTAATGAATTAATGAATCAATCAATAAATGAGGAAATATTTAAAACAATCAGCCAATAAATAAATAATTAACCGCTTCACTATCCTTTAAATTGATGGGTGTTGACTGACTGAAGCATTAATTAATATTTAAGTAATTAGTATATCGTTCCATCAATCAGTTGAGTATTTTCTCGTGAATCCCCAAAGAGCTTCTTAGATTAGGAAGGGTTCAGATACATGAAGACGAAACAAACTTTCAAGGAAACTGACAATACTTTTCTTCAGATGAGGCATTCTTTTCTAGATGTGATTCTTAATCTAAATTAATCAGACTGAACTAACAAATTTCTTTGTGATGATAATGAAATGCCAATTTTGTACGACCACCTGTTATTTAGGTGCACCACGTAGTAAGCCAATCACGACCACAATACACAGCCACATCTATAAAACAGACAGGTGCAATTCAACCCAGGATCCTTGCGTTCTCTAGCAAATACAAAGTATCATAAATTCGTTTATTTAAAATAAAACATTTTTAAACAAAAACGTACTTTATGCTTAAGAAGTAAATGAAATGGTTACTGTAGAATTAGAAGAGTATACACAAACAATCTCGTTTCATGTTTTTTATATGTTACTTTGTTCTATATTTTCTTTTCTGTCCCCACAACAGCAGAACGATCCACAACACCGAAAGTGAAAATGTTGCCGTCCCCAGTACAGACCAGCTCAACGTAATGTAGTCGTTCCAAACTTTTTAACATAATAGATAATATTTTGGCGGTATAAGAAGCAAGACGTAGGACAAAAGTGAAAAAGACACTACCGCTCGAACAATGTTGAAAGTTCACCAGCCGCCGCATCTTTCTCTGCTAATTTCAATATTTTTAGCGTATAGCGTACTCTCTTTCAGGAAGACAATGACTGTCAAACAAAATATTATGATGACATTATTGAAACTGAATATTGAATGTTCAAATATAGATATATTGTATTTAATGTTAATTCTAGATGTTAATGTGTAGTAAGCGAAAACAATAATAAAACTATCTTTGTGTTTGTCTTATAAATGCCGAGGTATTAAAACATAGATGAATTTCTGAAATATTGTGATCCACCGATTCTTTTTTATATTTCAGGTTTTCCTCTACTTACTGAAAATATCTCGGATCCCTATCTTTATAAAAAACGAAGTTAACTTTTTTGTTGTGCTGCTTGCACTCCAGCGCGAGCAATGCTTCAACTCTGTGCTTCCAGTTGTCTCCTTATTCGGAGCAGTAACTATATGTGGATTTCGACATATTTGTACGCCATAGTTATTGCTTTTTTACATTTCAAATACCACAAAACGCTTTTATTTTTGCCTTTAATCAAACAGGATAAACCACCGAGCACCTGGAGTAGCACTGACTGAAACTTTCTATCCAAATTATAATGTATTTATAGCGAAAACACAATAGCTGACGGTGTTAGCAGAATATAATATCAATTGAGCATGCTGTAATGTAAACACTAAAAAAACTAATGCGCAATGACGTATCCTCATTACTTGTTCAGAAATCAAAGGACATCGATCTAACACGATAATATAAATAAAGAAAACACTTTTGAGACACTAAATTTATCACACTGATTAACTTTGAGACAAAGACAATTAATAGTAATATTACATAATATGCCGGGATTTTTTATTTTTACAATTTAAGTCAATTTAACAGGTGGGGAAATTGTCCACAGCGATTTTCTTTCTAATATGCAATACTGGGTTCAGTAGTTCAAATGAGAATAACGTGATAAAAATGAAGTATATATACTCATTACTAGGAAAAATCCTACCGTTCAGATATTTATCAAATGAACGAGGTGACGACTCTTCAAACTTTATGTCTATAAATGTTTTGGCCGGCTACTAGCTAATCAGAAGTCCGTGGAGAATAAATAAACGTTGATTTAGCACTGATTCGGAGTTTGCTTGGATGCAAGATTACCTCAAGACACGCACACACGGAACAGGACTCACCCGCGTCCAAATATGGCGCACTGCGTTTACCTCTTAGCGCTGATCCTTAATGAGTCATCTCACCATGCTTGAGTCACAGGGTTTCTAAGCCGCAAGAAGTTGTCAGAATGACTTCCCATCGCTGGTACGGCACGTAGCTTCTCAGCGAAAAATTCCCGCCGATGTCGCTGCCGAAGCCATATACGCGACGCCTCACCGCGCATCGGGCGGTCATTCTTGTCGCTCTTACCAAGGAAAAGCGGTGGCCAGAAATCACCATAATTGCAGCTGATGATGTGGCGTCAATGCAGCAATGTGCCTGTTCGAACTCATTGAAATGAACCATTATTTCAACAAATACACCTTACAAAGTCTGCAGACCATCCTGAAGTCGTCTTCGTTCCTCATGCTCTAGGTCCCATCCCGTATAATCATACGAATACTGACTAAAGATTGTTTTTATGGGCTATGTTTTGTCACTTCGAAAATTCTCGTCAACAAACAATAATAATGCTGTGGGACACGTGAAGACAGGCTACCTGTTGAAGCGCTAGAAATTTATAATTTTCACGTTGATATATACCTGCCAATTTTATCATTGAAAAACAAAAAATAAAACTGGAATGTGCAACATTAGAACGGCACAAATATTAATTTGAAAAACTCTTTTTCTTTGTCACATCCATTTTTACAGTGCGCAACTCAACAGATGAATATCGCAATCAGGATGAATTATCTGAAAGACTCTTGGAGTATAAGGCCTTTTAACTATTTTTGAAACCGTAACATACCAATTTAGATAACGCTGTCTTTGTACAGGCTACTTTGAATTGTATACGCTGAAAAATTGCGATACTCGAGATAGCAATGCGACATGGCATGCAAAACACATACAACAAAAAAGCTCAGATTCACTTTACGCTGCACTTATTTAAAGGAAAACAGCAAATTAGAAGAGGATTAAATAAAACAAAATAGAAAATATACAAGGATTTGAAACAAAAAGTAATTACGATTATTAAAATTTTTTTATCATATTCATTTACGATATATTCTATAAGCAGTGTTTTGTCTTCGGCGCTCATTATTTCTATATTCCAGATTAACAGGTGGGAACGCAGCGTTCAGGCAACAAATTTTTCAATCACGATTTTGTGCGTTATTCTCACCTTGACCGAATCGAATATAAAATACGCGCGTGTCTATGTTCGCCGTCGCTGGCGAGTTTAGAAACGAGGGTAGAGCAAGTCAATATCGTGCATCTCATTAGTCTTTAAAGAATAATCACGAAGCAAGAACGTGAACGCTGATAAGCCACGCCTAAAATTTCCTGAGTTGTCAATGGCTACATGGAACGCAAGTTCATCCGTTTCTCTTGCTGGGGCGTAAGTTCTCGTGAAAGTGAGTAGGCCTCAAATTCAAACTTTGCTCAGACGCGCCACTTCAATCAGGCCGATCCGAACTCGAGCATTTTGATGTCACCACCCCTGCAAGTAACGAACGAACTTGCGTTCCACATAATCCTCTTTCGTTCTTTCGTGCTTTCGTTCGTTGTACAACTACGAATTGCAGTCGCTCTATGAGAAGCTCGTGCGATTACAAAAGCGGTGACAACGCGCAAAACACCTTCCGCCTGCCCCCCCAGTATCAGAGTGCTAGAGCGTTTGTCGATCAATTTCATATAATTTTTGAATACAATTCGTCGTGACAATTGGAGCCGTCTGTCACGGCCAAAATTTCGTACTCCAATCGTACCGGTTCTTTAATATTAATATGAAAAAAACATTTAGAAACTTGGAAAAGCATCGCACCGGATTTAGAAACCTCGTTGTTAAATTTATTTATACACTATGTGCTTCTGCTCTCTTGGGGCCCATGAAAACAAAAAAAAGTTTTTCAAAACAGTCTGGTTTGGATGCCGTGTCAAAAAATGAACTTGCATGAAAAAAAAATTTTTTAGAGCAATATTGACGGCGTTAGACGCAATTTAGTCATTGATGCCTCTTTCCACTTTCTCTCTCTCGGCATTTCGGGCGCGTGGAGGAGGAGAGGTACTCTCCTCCTCTTCGTAGTGGATTGGCTTGGCTGCTTGGCTGCGCCCCGAACGAGAGCCATTGCTACTTCCTGTGTCTGCCGGTCCACACGTCGTACCACGTCGTACAGCCGATACGCGACGGACCGAATCGCGATTTTCGTCCGCAGGCCGTGTACAAAGTGACCGGCACGTCACCGATTCCTGCAATCCGCGCCTCGTCCGCGGACGCTCAGACTGATAAAGTCAAGCGCCTTTTCACTCGCGGATTTTGGCGGGAGATTGACTTGAAATACGTTTAGTCTGGCAACGGTACATTGTTTTCCTTGTTTTTGTTTCTGGGCATTGAAAAGTGGCACATCGTGTGTTTTTATTGCCCTTCGTTTATATGTGGCGAAACTTTGTCTGGCTGACTTGCATTCTCACCAGTGCGTCAACTTGTCAAACTTCGTCTAGCACGCCGCGGTGGTGCTACGTCCAACCATTTCACCAGTAGGCCTCTCTTGTGAACGAGTGTTGCGCACCTTCAGGTGCGCTCGAACATCTCCAAACGCCCTTCGCTAGCCAAAGAACGCCCCTAAATCGCTTCCCTTGGAACTCTTGAGCAGGACCATGCCTATTGTCACTCTCGCTCTTTGTAGCTGAAGCGCTTCGCTGAAATATCGCCTGTCTCGATGCAATACACGCGTAGCGGCATACAATATTCTCACGGTAGCAGAAATGATGAACACTTCTCTTGGACAACAGTGCCACGGTGCGATGTTGGAGTTTCACGGCACTCTGGCAGCAGATTCAGTCCGCTCGCTGTCATCGTCATCTCCCTGTGAATGCGCGGGACAGACAGACCACAGACGTAATCGTCACCTTCGAGATCCCGTCATGTGAATCGGCCATGATTAGCTAACACAAGCAACAAACCCTCTTCACTAGATGCTCACATATAAACGCGATAAAACAGCAGACGCCGACAGCGACCATGACAAAAAAAGCGGGAATGGAAAACTTTGTTTGTTGGGATTTGTGTTTTTATCCGACTTGGAAAATAGCGATTTTAGTAAAACGATTTGTAAACAATTGACGTTCATTCGGTGGATTATTTCTTAAACCTAAAAATATGTAATTCAAAAGGCGATTTCAAACGGGAACGTAGCATCAAAACATCACTCATTATATTGGCCAATGAGAAGCTGAGTTTGAATGACCATCGTTAACATTGAGAATCCGAGCTGAATGTTTAGGAATTTCTGCGCGCAAAACTTCAAATAAATCTCTCGCCGTCAATATTGCTCTAAAAAAATTTTTTTAGGGTAAAATTTTTTTTTGATACGCGTGTCCCAATTAAATTGTTTTAAAAAAACTTTTTTCTCTTTAGGGGGCCCTTTTTTTTGCAAGGTGTCCCATCCCTCTTTTCGAAGCGTTGTCTGGGCTATTTTGTTTTCGGGTTATTAATCACAATGTTTATTGAGTGACTCATTCATATACTTTTCGCAGAGAACAGTGATTCTGGTTAACGTTCACGAGTTAAGATAGAGCCCCTGAGAACACAAAGAGATCACGTTCAATGTGAAGTTCGACATCTTGAACCCTCAAGGACAACGAGGCATTGCAGAGTATAGGCTACGGAACACATCGGTAAACATTAGTATCGAAATGAAACAGTCATAACGTAACCTTCTCAACAATAGTTACCTAGGCAACTTTACTTTTTTTCTGACATATATATTCGGCTGTGTGCCAAACTGTTTTAAGGTTGCCTTTGGTCGCGTTAACTGTCACCGACCCTGTTGTACTAAAAACTGCGATACTACGGGAAAAAATGACCCCGAAAACGTTACTCACTTTGCGAATAGGGGCATCTTCGCCGACGCAGCAGTCTTCGTACTACACATCCCTCAAAGAAGCTTGCCCACGGGGCAGTGAAATGAGCTATAGAGAATTCATTTTTTGCTGAGATCTCTGATTTTGTGTGGATTTTAAGATTATGGTTTGCAGATATTCGTAAGAAACGCCGAGCTTGAACTTTTATACAAGTCGGTGAGGATGCACACCGTAACGCTGCCACAATTGGCGAATCTTTCTACCGAAATAAGACTTTAATAACTTTGTCCGATGTTTTCTAACTGGACGTACTTTGTGTCACTGAGCAGCTGGCCAACTACGGTACCGGAGGGGCAGTTCTTGCCGCACCACGACTTCCTTCAAGACTCCTTGCACTCCTACAACAGTGTGAGTAGTCTCAAGCTCCATTCCGTCGCTTGGCTCTTAAGTTGCTATCCTCCGTTTCATTTGAAGTCCGATAGCATCGACACCACGATTCTTCGGAATCAATCAAACGTCGCATAAGCTGCGTCGTCACGGCGCTTGTTATCCTTGTAAATTGGCTATGACCGGCAAAACCAATCAAGCACACAGAAAAAAAAAAGAAAAGAACAGAATCGCGGCGCATACGTTGTGAGGGAGTAGTTTAGTCGGTGACGCCAAACGCGCAAAGGCGTTGCTTTAGCGCTGCTTTATCGGTACTCTCGGGTCGTAGCAACTATTGCTGTCTGACTTAATGTAAAGCGTCTACTTCCCCGCAAAGCACTTGGAAGATTTAATCGTAGCAGTCTACGGAAGGATCTCGGCGAATGACATAAACTGAAAATATGTTTAGACCTAAAAAAAAAAAACAGTCTGGTATGCGGCACGGAGCTACAATGTTTCAACAAACTCAGTGCCACAATATATATACTTTTAGGGGCGAAGCTCCTTAGGGTCTAGCCTTGTCCGTCCGTCCGTCCGTCCGGACCGGCCGTCCTGTCACGTAAAGATGCCGTCCGTCCGATCCTGTCCGGACGAGCGTTTGGATGCGTCCACGCATAAACCATCGAACAAGACATGCTGGACGCAGTCGACGGGCTCTGAGATCTGACGATAACTCAAGAGCTGGGGTTTCTGTCATGGATGAAACGTTGCATGTAGCCGCTCAACGTCTATACAGGAGAGTGCGCTGCGGTCAAATGCGTATATAATCGCGCTTAAACTTTGCATGCATTGGCTCAACGTTTATAGACGAGAGGGCGCTGCGGTCAAATGCTCAAATGCGTATATAACCACGTTCCATACCACACATTCTCTTTCTGACATGGACCGTTGACTTAAGCGGTGGAGATGCGTTCCACGGCTTCTAGCGGATCCAAGCTGATCCGCTAGAAGAACCACTGGCTCTGCATTTCACCCACCATAAAGCAGTAATAATGAAGTGGAAACGCAACCCGGAACTCAGCACTACCTATGAGCACAAAAAAAAAAATCAGCACCATCAGCACTACCTATGAACAAGAAAATCAGTATCATCAGCACCACCAGAGCTTCGCCCCAATCAACATCATTCACCACGTGGAGATGCGATATTTTTTCTTTTCTTTTTTAGTCTAAGCTTTAATTTTAGCCTGTGCATTCGCCGAGATCTCTAAGAGGGCCCCTCACACAAAGCCCGATACTGCCAGGGACACCCCCGAGGTATGAACAAGCACCTCATCTACCCCTTCCAAACTGGTTGGCGTGGTAGAGCCTCTTATCTCGGTCCTCCTTCACCATGCTTCTCGATTGACAAACACGTTCAATGTTCCTTGCATCTTTTTTTTTCTTTTTGCTGTATGTATATTAATTTTTCTTAACATGCCTATTTCTTATCGCCGCTGTGCCTATTTCTCATGTAATTCGGGAGTGTAAAACTGGCGCGGGGTTTTCTGACACGCCTAATAACCATTTCGTCGACTTAGTTAAGGGCGCTCACTCTGCCGATGCATGTAAACTGGTACATTTAATTTTAGACGATGTCTTCCGCTACTTGCCTACAAACTACTAGGAAGTAATATGGGTCTTCAAACATTTTAGAAATAGTAAAAGTAACGACGTGTCCGGCATTCAGATGAAGTCATGAAAAAGAGGTAATTCTTTTTACAGTTTCAGTTTGACACACATTTATAAGTTGCGTCTCGAGAATCTACTGTTCCCTAAAAGAATACGGCTGGCTACGGTGTTCGTCCTCTTAAAGTCCGGGGTAAAGAAAAATGTTGGTAACTACGGAGCCTCTGTCTTTCTTACCGGTGTTCTCGAGAGGGCTTGTAAAAATTTACATACGAAATTGTGCTCATTTTGCGAAAAATATTAAGTTGTTACCTCTCATCAATTTCGACTCTGGAAGGGGTACTCGACGGAGTTGGCGCTGTTAAAACAAAATTAAATGATAATGACCAACATCAAAAACAATCTGGTAACGTATGGCATTATTATTGATTTTTGAAGACATTTCGATCGCCTCCACTATTAAACCTTACTACAAAGACAAAACCATTGTGCGTCCAGGGTGTTGCTTTAAATCTGTTTGAAAGCTATCTACGAGATCCTCACCACTACGTCGAATTTAATGGGGAACACTCCAAGCACGCGTCATATTAAGGCGGGTAAGACGCAATGAAGTATTTCGGAACCTGTTGTTTTCAACTTTCTTTTTATAAATGTTACAGTTAGTTTACATATTAACGCAAACTACATAATGTACCCGTATGACAATAGCTTACTATTTTCGAGAAACTAACAGTGACGTTAATATAAAAAGGCAAACCAGCTTCAGAGAGGTTAGATATTTGGACCAACACAAATCTCCTTAGCAATAAATGTTGCAAAAACCAGAGCCTTTATTTTCCGAGCAAAAAATCCGTGCTGTGCAAACGGTCGGATACTCTCTGGGTCTTGCAATTGGGAAAATGTAAAGGCACTTGACGTACTATTTAATGAACTTGCTGTGGAATGAGACTGTAAAACTTATAACGATAAGGCTGTCTAAAGCTGTGTGCGTTTTATATGAACACAGTCATACTTCCGGCCTCGGTAAAGTTACTTTACACAATACTTTCCTCTGCCCTATTTTTTATTGTTTTTTGGTATGGAAACCCCACAAAATCGAATAATCACAAGCTTTACGTACTCCAAAAAGGGACGCTGCGAATCGTGTGCAATGTCGCGAATAATTACCTTACGAAACTTGCTGCTTAATAAAACTTGGTATTTTGAAGAACATTTTTTTTTTTACATCAGTAGGATTTGTTTTATATAAAAGGCACTTACAAAGCTCCGATTGTGTATTTGAGTTGATTTCCTGTTTGAAGTCCCATCTCTTACGACAGTGGTTCTCAACCATCCATGTTTCGCGGACCCCTTGTGGATCGGTGGAGACGGTGAGTGACCCCGTTCATGGTCAGGGGAGGGAAATGTGTACGTTAAATATAATAACTATTGAGGAAATGGATATAACTAAAGGCTAGTGTGAAGTAAACCTTTCCTGTTGACCTAAACACGAGAAAACTTGCCCGAAAGCTGAAACATTTCTTCTCGACCTGTGAAAAGCCAACTTTTATGGCCGGGCTTGACTGATGAGGCAGGGCTTCGCGGACCCTAGAATGCCACCGCGGACCCCAAAGGGGCCGCGGACCAACATTGAGAACCACTGTCTTACGATATGGCACGCGTCAATCTCGGTCAGTACCGCATTCGGATCAATTACGGTGACCATTAAACTGTCATCCACGCTCCCAAACGTTTTACTTTACCCTCGGGCGAAAGTTATTGGTGTCGAAATTTCAAGTGAAATATATATATATATATATATATATATATATATATATATATGTATATATATATATATATATTCTTCCTGACGAAGGCCGGACTCCGGCCGAAACGTCGAAGAATAAACCACCCGTTGTTGCTGTTTCATCGAGGGTTTTGCTTTTCCTCTCAGTCATATATATATATATATATATATATATAGCTTGTTCTAGTATCATTTTCATTGCCATGGCTCGTATTTCTGGGTTGCGGTATGATGGTTGGTTAGTTGTACCGCTTTTGTGAATGTGCTAACTGGTGAACAGTTCGAGTACAATGCACCTAAATATATTTGTTCTTTCGGTCTAAGGCTTTTTGTATTGTCATTGCAGCATGCCTTTGGTTTAAATTATCCCTCTATTCCTCTATGTATGTATTCTAAAATGTATAACGGTGTGGTACCCTTCTGCAAATGTGAAGGGAAAGCGAGGACGTGGTCAAGCTGCTAATTGAGCAACTGTTTCATTTCATTCCCTCTCAAACGGAGATTTGATTGAATGATTGAAATTACAATGATTGGTCCTCCCAAGTGCTTTGCGGGGGGTAGACGTTTCACATTTGATGAAGATGAGAGCACATTCATATTGCATGTGCTCTCATCTTAAAATTGTTCGTCATAGGTTTCATATTCTGCATAAATTTCTGCAGAACTACGGCCTCAGCTGAGGAAACGTCCACGGGCTCGTGTCGCATGGCGATGCCGGGTTCGCGAAAGCGAATGCTCGTGGTTTGGA